>JAUIMM010000018.1:4695000-4740000 GCA_031769625.1 Taudactylus pleione | reverse complement strand
ACTATTGGCATTATATAATGCCAGAGCCAACAAAGAAGACATGTGAGGAAACCACCCTTTAAAAACAAGTAAACAGGAATTGATGGGAAAAGAACATGACATTAATAGAACATCTATTAAATTGTTTTATCCTTTTCCAAACAATTATTGCACGCTTACGAAGCTAGGTGCAGCATATCATGTGAAAAACTAAGCAGCCTATGTATCAAGCTGTTTTTTTTGTTTGTTTGTTTTGTTTTGCTTTTTTGTTTTTCTACACAAAATTTTGCAGAAACGGTAGTTTCTGCATACTTTTTTGATTTGTAGCTATTTACTAAAAGCACAATGCAGGCGATTTCACAGAAATGTCCAGCAAGGTGCTAATTAGCACTTCAGATAGGAGCCCCCATTATTATCAATGGGGACTACGATCTGACACCTATGTACTAAACTCCCAAAAGTGAAGCTTTCGGAGTTTAGCCCCGTATCTTCAGATGGTGTAAACTACTGTAAGCCTATGGAGGATCCAGGGGGCAGGAGAGAGATCTTCCGATCTCTCTCTCGCAACCCCCGGCCGGCTCCGGAAGCTGACACTGTGCGCATGCGCAGTATCAGCTTTCCCCGTAGAGGTCTTTCACTTTCTACAATTTGCACGGCATAAAACTCGTGGTGACAATTAACCACTGTCCCTGCGAGTTCCCCTTTGTACATAGCAGGGATATTTTCATTAAAAATTCAAATATCCCCCGGTGATATGAATACATAATAATCCCAGCTGGTCCGCGATATTAGTACATAGAGCCCTAAATAATCATAAAAGATTCAAAATAAAAGAGGGTGCACAACCCACAGAAGACCATACAAGCTTTTGGGCTGAGTACTTATTAATATAGAGACTGTTTACGGTTAGCATCAAAATCCTTAAGTGAAAAATGGAAAGTAACCCACTGTAAGCAGCTATTTATTGCCTAACCAGAACCACAATATTGCACAAAACTGGCAATTCCTGAAATTTTGCACTCCTATTGGAAATAAAAATAAAACCTGTGTGTTAGGTTGTAAATATTTTAATTGGCCAACCAAATATGTTGTCCAAAAAGTTCTCTTTCAATTACAAAAATCAAGGAGAAATAAAAAAAAAAAAATTTGGAGGGAACTCTGTCTCTTTTGAAGCACACATTTGTAATTATTTCATAAATTTAAACTAAAATTGCTTAAAACCATGAAATGGTTAATTTTACAAACTTCTGATGATTACAGGGTGCCCTTTATTCAATGTTTGGTGTATATTCTACGCTATAAGCAGGCTTGCCAACATTTAGCAACCTCCATCTGGGAGGGAGCTGTCGGGCTTACACGGCAGGTTGGGGGGGGGGGGGGGGTGGCGCTGTAGAAGGGGGCAGGGACCGGCAGCTGACACATCATTGGGGCTGAGCATGGGGGCGAGACAGCACGATTGCATCATTGTGGCTCCGCCCCCTCTTCACAATGCCAAGATTGATGCCATTGTGCAGCAGGGGGCGAAGCCACGATGATGCGATTCAGCACGAACTGTATCACCGGCCACCCCGCTACCGGGGTGGGTTTATACTTTCAACCGTGAAGAGGGACACACACACACACACACATCCATCGGCGGGGGCCGGAGGCTTGCTTGCTTGCCTTTCCGGGGGGCCAGGAGCGGCACCCGATTTTCAGGAGGCTCCCGGCCGAATCGGGAGGTTAGGCAAGTATGGCTATAAGTAACAATAAATTTACACTGGGCTTGTGTCTCTGGGTTTTAATCCAATTAATGAAATAGCTTTTTATTCAGTATATCAACATCCAAAAGCATAACTACGGAGCATGTAAGGACATGCCTTTCCTGCTGTGGCAGCGATCATCTTTCATACAGGGAGCATGGTGATCATGTGACCTGTGTTTCCGGCAAATCACTGGGGACCATTTGGATCATACTTGCCTACTTCTGAAAAAGCATTTCTAGGAGATTATAAAAGCAACATCTATGAGCACGATGGTAAAGTGGACGTGTACCGATGGTAAAGTGGACGTGTACTGCTACATCTGAGAGCCAGGTCATAAAACTGATTTACATCCAAATGTAAATGAGTCCCAAAGCAGTTAAGATCCACTTGTTGATGAAACCACACTGATAGTTTTCAGTGTTGGCTCATGTATTGTGTTTCACAAGGGGCTTCATAGAAATGGCCACAAGAAACCTTATATGAAAATGCATTTAGCTGTAGGGATTATTGTGCCTTATTATAACCAATGCAGGGAAATGGCAGTGATTATACCATTTGAATGTATATATCGCCGATTTCTTTTTTTCACAAGTATATTACAGCTACATAAGGGGTGTAAGGTGCAATCAGGGAGAAGCTTAACTCTTCAGGGAGTTTGCTACTATTTCAGGGAGTCTCCCTGACAATCAGAGAGAGTTAGGCAAGCATGATTTGGATGAATGAGAACAACAATTTGTATGTTGTCCCTTTCACAAACGGTTGCAGCATCAGTTAGTAAATATGCTTAAATTCTTATAGTGCAAAAAATGGATATGTGGTTTGGGAATGAAATCCAGTGAGATCTGCAAATGAACCTCTACATACGCTATATTAATAGGAGTCAAAGAAGAATTGCAGCACACAAGATGTACACAAGACGCTTCCATCCCTATTCCATAATGGACATCTTTCACCTAAATGAGTTTGAATGTGAGCGCTAGAAGAGAGACCTCACAAAATAAATGCACTTACAATCAAACTGAAGAACCTGAATACACTAACTTTCCTTTATACCAGTAATACTGTTCTCCAGCTGTCTGTAGGAGGAGACCTGCATCTTGTAAGTTCATTTATTTATTTTTTTATATTATAATATGAAAACAATACTAAAGCCATACATGCCTACACTCCCGGAAGTTGCAGGAGGCTCCCGATTCTTCGTGTAACCCCCCGAACCCCTGGAAAAGTAGGCACTTCTCCAGCATTCCTGCCCACTTTCTAATGAAATGGGAAGAATGGGGGAGAAATTTAAAGGAGATCGGGGGTCCCTGAGTAGGGGACAATTGAGTCATTTGGCCCCGCCCCTATTTAAATATGCGCTATTCACGGTAATTTACAGTGAGGGGGTGGGGCTTAATTACACGAAACGTCCCTATCGCCGCCTACCTGCTTCTCCCGGGGAAGAAAAAGTAAAAGGTGGGCAAGTACAACTAAAGCACTTCTAATAAAATACTAGCTGCAGTACCTGGCTCCACTAGGGTGGAAGTCTGTGACCGGTCTCTTTCTAGGCAGCCAGCTCCCTCCCTCAGTGGTGATCTCTGCCACTTGGACATTAGCTCGCTTGTACTCAGCCACGCCTCCTGCACAGGAACACCTCTAAGAACGTGTACTAAGCCGGCCCCTCTGTTCTCTTCAGTGACTGCCCTCCAGTATTCTCATCACTGAGCACAGTGCTGCAGCCTAAACAGATTACAGAGAGCTCCACCAAACACCGCATGTAACGGGTCTCTGAACAGCAAGTACACCAGCGCCTTTGTAAGGGTATCCTCAGGTGGCAGCTGCCCTCTTTACTGCTCACAGCAAAAGCTCCTCTGCGGAGCATAGGGCTGAAAATAATTTAGACTTGCCGAGAGCAGTGCAGAGGACCCCTCCCCACAGAGCAACCGCCCACAGACCTGACGACCAATCGTGATGATCCTTAGCCTAAAACCTACCTGGGAAGATTACATACACAATCGTTAAAAATGCATCACAATAGGTTCATTGGTTGCGGAGGTTATAGCAATCAGACAAACAACTATAGGTTCTCATTTATAAGTATTATAGATAAAGAACCTGATCTATGTGAAGCTTCTCTTCTCTGGTGCTCCTCATTCAAACTATGGAATTGCAGTGACTGGGGCTGCTTCCCCATCACCAAAAGCAGGTAATTTGTTAATTGGGATTCAGTATGATTTACCGCCGGCGGTTCAAATCCCGACAGCGGCATCCCGGCAGCAGTGAAAATCCCGATCATCGAAAGGTAAGTATTGACTAACCTACTCTACCCTCTACCCCTCCCTTAGGGGTGCCTAATCCTAACCTCCTCCCCCCCAAATGTCTAACCCTAATCCCCCCTTCCCCACCGCCTAAACCTAAGTCCCGGGGGGAGGGGGGGGGAGGTGCCTAACCCTAACCTTCCCCTGGGGGTGCCAAACCCTCCCTTCCCCTAGCCTAAACCTAACCTCTCGGGGGGGTGCCTAACCCTAAGTCCACCCCGGGAACCGTAAACCTAACCTTCCCCCCCCGCCGCAGCTGTCCGCGCCCGGCATACCTTTGATTGGTAAGCTGGGTGTCGGGCTCTCGGCGTAGGGAAAATGACAGGCATCGGGATTTCGATGCCTGTCATTTAACCCTTGCAGGGATTAAACAGTCGACGTCCATCGGCTTCCCGTTCATTGACAAGATTGCTACACCTTAACTCCTCTCCTCTGCAGAGAGTAATAGGCACCAGATCATCTAAATCAAATAATTTATTAACCCCTTAACTGCACATTTTTCTCACTTCTTACTTCTAAAGCAGTGGTTCTCTTCCTGCCTTAAGTACACAAAACAGCTCATATTTTTAGGATTTCTGTTTGTGGAAGTAGGTGGGATAAGAACTGACCAAGCAAAATACATTTAACTCACCTGCCCAGGTTTACAGAAATCCAGAAAACATGTAGTTACATCTGCTCTGCTCTAAACAAAGTAATGAAATGTGACCGCCAGACCTCCCATGCTTCATCCAAGCACCAGTTAGGCAAATCTCTCTGTGTATGTGACTACCTGTCCCATTAGGAAGAGAAAACTCCTTGAATTTCTCAAGTTTGAAAGATGCTAACACATTAGACGATATTTTGTACGACGTCTGATTTTGATGCATCGGAACGACAAATCGTGCAGTGTACACTAACAACGATGCACGAACCCGCGGGTAGTTTGTCGTAGCCTCTGATCTTCCCTACATGCAGGAAGATCTGGCAATCTCGTTAACTATTCAGGGCATATCGTTCAGTGTTTAGGCATGATCGATATGTCGTTCCGACCCAAACGATGCCAACGTCACTTGACAGGCATTTCCCTAATGACACAGATGCATGCACAGATCAGTGAGATCCGTGCATGCATCTGTGTACAAAAAAAAATAATGCAGGTCAAGTGTAACATAAGAATAAAAACAGCAATGTGCCTCCCCCATATGCATGATTCTCCCTGATCTGTGCATGCATCTGTGTCTCATAGTACAGACCATCATTCAAATTTGGGCACACATCTTTAAGATGGTCGTGAGGTGTTTTGGTTAGCAAACAATACATATTGTGTACAATCTAAAGATTTGGAAATCGTTAACGGCGCACGATATATCGTTAGATCGTTGGTCAGATTGTACAGTTTTATGCACCATATCATATTTCCAGGAGTGCCTGAGAGCTGCCGGGGAGTCCAGGGAAATCACTGAGGACCTTGCATCGTTTGCGAGTCGTTCTTAGACCACAGAATGCAAAATTCATTGGGTGGCAAATAAATCATGAACTTGCTCATACTTACTAGGGATGTGCATCAGAGAAAGCATGAACCCACATAATATGCAAACTGACCTCAGCAGTGCAAGATGAGCTCTTTATAAATAACTAGCTCTCCATTCATTTTTTAGAGAAGGGTGCAATTATTATATCTGCAGAGTCTTTAGTTTTCAATGGACAGATATAGCAACAGAGCCGCTATGTTAGCAGTGCACTGGCTTCACATATTACAGAACAAATAGAACACCCTCAATATAGGAGAATATTGAGTGTGACCGATCTAAACATACACCTCTGCTTAAAGACGTGTATAACATAATCCATGACAAATATTTATTTCAATACCTCTGGGAGTGCCTGGACCAAGTATTTGAAGGCTATTGGTATGGCATTTTCTGGTCACACATCACTGCACTCATTGCGCCATACTCCACGACTAATAACCAAGTTATTTACTTAGGACCTGATTTAGAGTTGTACACATTTGCATAGCACCTGCAGCTTTGATTAGCAAATTTTTGCACAGCAGCTGCAATGCCTGGAGGAGGTGTATGAAAGAAAAAGATGCATCTTGCCAGCATCTCAGATCCGATGCCTACATCTGAAGATGCAGGATCAGATCAATATCACGATAATTAGGACATCACGATAATTGCAGGACTCGAACTGCACATGTGCAGAACGGGTTATACGTAGTTCCTCCGCCATCTGAGATGTAGGTAAATAATCAGTGTACTGTACATCTCTGAACCAGGCCCTTAGCTTGCAATAATGGCTATTTTATTTAAGAACAGAGAATGTAGGAGAATTATCCACTTACCCGTGAGGATTCATAAGATGGACTCAATTGACCACTTGTTCCCCACGAGGTAGCGCCAGACCTTTCATCCATACCTATGAATCAGAAAAGATTTTTTTGATGACTTGCATTACACGGTAAAGGTTGAGCTAAATATATAAAAAGAAAATCATGTAATACAGCAAAAGCAGCAATCAATATTGCAAATACATATGAAGCCTTAAAGGGCTTATTATATGGATGTTTGTTTACTCATCCATATAATAAATCGGCATTCCCCCACCCAGAACCCTCCGTTACTAAAAAAACAAAAAAGTATCAGAAACCCATCCATATGGAGCCCTTTTAAAGAGCTATGTATAGATGAGTCCTCCAGGCAGTGAGCTGATGCACAAGCTCGATTTCCACTTGCAAAAAATGGGGTATTGAAAGTTATAGTGAGCAGACCCATTAAAAGTATGCTACATGATTGGGGGAATTCAGTCAGGCGCATGGTCTGCCGTGTTGGGGATAGCTCCGGGTTTCACGCCCAGAGCTATTCAATCAATTGGTATTTTCCCAGCGCAGTATACCATGGGTTAACAGAGTCTGGAGGAAAAACTAACCTCTGTGGCTCTGTGGTTCCAGCAACTAAATGGATCGGGCAGCACATTCATTACAGTATGAGACAAAAGGATGGCTGTAAAAAGCCTAATGGAACAGTGATCTGTTGGGTACACACTGACAGATATATTGGCCGATCAATTGATTGGCCAATATATCTGGTGCCTGTCGACCAGCGTGTACCAGCAATATGTCTGTGAACGGCGTCGGTCACAGACATATCGCGTCGGCTGTGCTGCACAGCCAATGGACAGATACATCTGCAAACATATCTATCCATCGGCAAGTGTGTATGGGAGATCAGCCAATAGCCCTTACACATGCAGTGGCAGCCGTGGAGAGGGGGGCCGAACCCACCCCCAGGCCAGCGGGACCCGCACCTGCTTGGAAGAGCATGGTCGTTCAGTGTATATGAACGACCATTATCTACAGATCACTCGATCTGCAGATATATCTGCTAGGTGCGTACCCACCTTAACTCTAGTTAAGTTAAATCACACACATAGATGTTATTGCAGGTAAAATAGGAGAAACCTGTTCATTCTGGTATGAAGCATTACTTTACAATAACGGAAGCTGGGCCTAATTCAGACCCGCTCGCAAGCGGGTCGATGTTGGGCCAGTGCGCATGCGCACGACGGAGGCTGCTCCGTCGCATGCATGCGCGAGACCCGGATACCAACGGGCAAGCAGTCGCTCCGGGTCTCGCTATAAAGGGGGCGTGCTGTCGATGGTGAGTGACAGCACGCCCCCTTTGGTGGGCGTGCCGGGGGCGTGGCTGCCCAGACGCCTACCGTCTGAGGCCGGCTCCACTGACATCACAAGTGATGTCAGTGGAAGTGCTCTCGGCTCTGATAGAGCCGAAAGCACTCCAGGGCTTGCGGTAGACGAGACCCTACCACAAGGGTCTCGTCGCAAGCCCGATGGTCTTGACCATCGCGACCATCAACCTGTCCGCTCACTATAGCTGTGGGTGGTAACCCACAGCTATGAGAGCGGCCAGGAGGCCACTCTAAAAAAAAAAAAAAGAGAAGGACGGCCCTGATTCAGAGCGAGCACTCTGTCAGAGCGTCCGGCTCTGAATCAGGGCCTCTGTTTGTAATGCCAGCTACAAAGCCCTGGAGAGAAAAAAATCCACTCCCTGAATGATGTCATGCAATATCGTCCGTCTTTTGCCAAAATCTGTCATATACATGACAGATATCTTTCAGCACAGCCATCGGAATTTTCAATAGATATCTTTTGTCTTTCATCGTTCAGAAAAACAATTGCTAATGGATAGGCCCCTTAAGCCTCCCTCCCCGCGGCTACATGCTAAGACACCCGGCTTAACTTCGTTCGGCAAGCCGGGTGTCGGGATATAGTAGTGGGGCTAATGATAGGCATCGGGATTTCGACGCCTATCTTTAGTCCCATGTCGGGATATTGCCCGCCGGTATCATAACTACATCCCTACAATAACAGAATGTGTAGATTCACTATGTTTCAGAAATTATAAAGGAAGCAGTAAACTATCTACAATGCAATTTGCAGAAATGGTTAAATACAATGTAGAAGATCACAGAATAGTCATCGTTCCAGCTACCAATGAAATAACTAACATTTACTCTACGTTTTAAAGCAGACTTCCCATTATGCTGTCATCTGATAACCTCTAATAGCCTAGTTCAGCAACGTTCAATGCTACTAGGGCTGGCCTATATCAGGCAGGCAGTTGTGTTCTATGTCCGCTCCCTATGATCAGATTTGTATGCATGTTTAGTTAACAGGAGAGAAGTATCAAGAGCTTTTTTTTCCCTTTCTGAAACCGGATAGGGTTCCTGAGGCAGCAACTGGTACAGCACCCCCTCCCATCCTGAACAAATCATTGTTATAGGAACAGTAGGGGGAATCGTCCAGTGAATGATCAATTAAGGGAATTCTCATTATTAAGGGGATGGTGTATGTAGAAGATACAACATGAAAACTATTTTTGCGACATGTGCCATCATTATTACTATACATTTTTGGTTTAAAGATTGAATAGTTAGAATTTCACAACCAAAAAACAGGAGAGGTGTAGAAATTACCAGTGAATGAACACACAAAGCTAGCAAATGAACAGCCCAGTCCAGTAAACGAATATTACGACATACATCAATAAAACATAGCCAACAGGGGATGGGTATGGTATGCTGGCGCTCGGGAACCCAGCGGTCAAAATCCCAACGCCCGCATCCTGACAGGGTTAGGATACAGACACCTGACAGATGGTATCCTAACCCTCCCTGGTGCCTGAACCCAACCTCCCCCCTAGTGCCTAAACCTAACCTCCCGCACCCTAAACCTATCCCCCCCCCCAGTGCCTAACCCTAACCCTCCCCCCAACCCCGCTACTTACCTTCGAGATGCCAGCGGTCGGGATTCTGGCAGGTGTCGGGATTCCGGTGCAGGTTTTTTTAAGCGCCGGTATCCCCTCTGTCGGGATACTGAACGTATCCCAGTCAACTGATATAATCTAAGATTGCATGCACTAAAATTTATGATTACTGTATTAAACCTGAAAGTGTTCATTTACTGGCTGATTCACCCTATACACTACTAAAAATCACAATATCGTCAAGTGTAAATAGATAAAATAAAAAGAACATACTAATTTAGACTCACAGCATGATTGTTTTAATAAATTCCCTACATTTTGCTTTCCATAGGTATTTATTGTCTGAGACAGATGCCTCAGTCTTATACACCTTTTACACCAAAGTCCCGGATCTGACCAGGGATTTGGAACACTGTTCTTCAAATCCAGGACAAACCCCTTTCATACAGCTGCGCTGACCCAGATTATTCCCAGGTCGGAGTCGTTCACTGAAGCCTGCCAATCCAGTAGCAAACAGCATTACCCGTGTCATCATGACCCGGATTGCACCCTTTACAATGCAGGGTGACACGGGAACGACCTGTGTACAACCCTGCAAGCTATCAGTGTTAGATGCCCGGGTCACTGGACCAAGGTTGAGCAGTTTCCACTGACAAACTTTCCGGGTAGATGCGCGTTCACGTACAAAAATGTTCATGTCCGTGTAAAAACGGTTATACCCTACTAAAAGCAGGTCCAAGGACATGCGGTGATTTTTGGAGGAAATTACTTATCAGGCCAATGTTGAAACCAAAATAAAACTCTCAATGTTAGCTTAAATTCTACCCTTTTGACACTGCCGAAAAAACAAGTGTTATTGCTGGGTCAACCCAGGTCGCAGCTTGGTGTGAATGGGTCCCTGAAAAATAGCCTGCGTCGAGTGACCTGGGAATCCAAACCAGGTACAGAGCAGGGTTTAGGACCTCAGAAGATTATCAGGGCAGACCCAGGTTCAGTTTAAATGGAGCCAACCAGGGAATAACCCGGGTCGAGTGGGGTCTGATCCGGGACCAACCCATGCTCAAAATTTCCGGTCAGATCTGTATTTTTGGTTTGAAACTGGTAATAGTGAACTCTACCCAATATTAAATTTTTAAGTTTTAGGTCAAAAGTCTAATGGCCCGTATACACGGTCAGATAAACTGCATGATTTTAACGATAACGATCATAGCGTTAAAATCGTACAATTTCTAGCCCCTGCAAACGACCAAACGATGGTCGATGCGCGGGTACGAATGGTCGATAACGACCATCGCCTGTGCATGCAAGCCAACCTGGTCGATAGCAATCAGGTTAGCCTGTTTACTATAGGGACCAGCGACCATTAATTGCGGGTTGTTCTAGTAGTTAAGGGGGTTAATGCATGTGTTGGATGCTTGATAATGATCATCCAACACATGCAGGACGATCAGATAACGATCGTTATAGTTACCTGATCAGGGTACTGTATGACCATGTGTACGCACCATAATGCTGCGTACACATGGTATTATTAAACAGGACAATATGAACGATAACGACATTGTTAATATCGTCCTGTTTCTGGACCCCTCAAACGACAAAATGATGGTCGATGCGCGGGCACAAATGGTGGATAAAGAAATCCACCATCGCCCGTGCATGCAGGTCAACATGGTCGATATCGACCATGTTAGCCTGTTTACTATAGAGACCCGCATCGTTATAGTAGTTGGGGGGGGTTACAGCATGTGCTGGATGTTCGATCCAGCGCATGCAGGACGATCAGACAATGATAGTCTGATCGTTAAGTCACTCTGTGTGTACGGAGCTTAAGGTTAGAGGAAACTTTCAACTACACTACATGCTCAAATTGCCTAATGCCTGTCTCTCAATCTTGTTCCCTCAAATACTGTAGAATGTACACTACCCAAAATGCATTTGTTTCAATATTTGGCAGAACTAGAACTGCCAAACATGAGGACTATAAAAAAAAAAGTGGCAACAGTCAATAACCTAGGTTGAGCTCTGATAACAATGCATCTAAATAACAGGGCAGTAAGTTTAAGAGAATAACCACAAAACAGGAATGAAAGTGGACAAATATCCCCTCACACCCAAAATACAAAAAAACAGAGAGACCAAAAAAATGATTTAGGAAAAACTACACTAGGGGGAAAGAATAACCTGCAAGATGTAGGCATCAGCCCGATGTTTTAAGCAGCAATAATTTAAAAGTCAAAACCAACCAGGTGCTGCCTATTAAATTATTGCCCCTTTAAAATGTCAGGCAGACTCCCTGAAATCACGCTGATGACTGCATCTCACAGGCTATTACAATTACCCCCCCCAATAACTTTCTGTGCATTCCTTCAAAAAGACAGACAATTTTTTTCTTCAACAAGCGATTCAACTTTATTGGATTACAGCGCAATTCAAAAAAAGGCCTTCTGTGTAGAACATAAAAATATATATCTAAATTGAGTTTTAAACAAAAAAGCACACTGAAAACACCATAAAGAAGAAAAGACAATATCCAGTGTGTGTTCACCAGCTGTTAAATGTTGATCTAATAAATGCATCTAACAAAACAAATCTAATATCTTCTTATGCCAGGTATTGAAGGCAGGTATTTCCATCTTGTCCTCAGCCTTTCTTTGTCCAATTCTTTATCTAATTTGCTTTGAGTATAATTATATTGCTTTCTGATTAAAAAAGAACAATGGAATAGTTTGTGTGTGAAAATAGCTGTATGGATGGGAGCATGTATGTCACACATGGATACATCTGTATAGTGTAAACATACAACAAAATAATGAAAACATGCACAATAGGCCATGAACTCATGATAGAAGAGAAACGTATATTGTGTTTTTATAACAATCATATAAATACTTCTATATTTAGGATATTTGTACGCAAGGACAAAATAAATCACTAATATATATATATATATATATATATATATATATATATATACATACATATATATATATACATATATATAACCTATTTCAACAAACTGTTTTTAACCACGCATTTTTCCAGTAAGGGTACACAAAAATAAACTACCTTTAAAACAGATTTAGTATAAAAGATAGACAATGTCTAGATAAACAGATGTTAGACAGGTAACAGGTAGACAGAGCCAAAAGGTTGACGCTGATGATGGTCGATGCTTTTTTTTTTTTCTAACCCTAATCTTCACCCTAACCTTCCCTTCTGGTGCCCAAACCTAATCGTCCCTTCTAATGCCCAACTCTGGTAAGCGCCTAGTCCAGTGGTTCCCAAACTTTTTTCAATCACGGCGCCCTAGAGTATCAGCAATGTTTTCACAGCACCCATAAACCAAAAGTTTGTTTTTGAGAAATTCAGAAAAAAATGTAGTGTAGTACAGTGACATAAATTGTGCTTACCTGTCATCCTTAGGTTTGGTTATATAGTGATGGACAGGTATGTGCTTCTGTTTGTGCACATATTTACATTACACTGACCATGAAGAATTTTACTTGGTGCTGGACCACCAACCTGAGGCACCCCTGCAAGTGTCCCGAGGCACCCCAGGGTGCCGCGGCGCACAGTTTGGGAACCACTGGCCTAGTCAACAGATATAATCTAAGATTGTTTGCACTCAAATTTATGATTACTGTATTAAACCTGAAAATGTTCATTCACGGGTAGTGTTTATTTACTGGTGGATTCACCCTATATGATTCTAAAAATCACAATATCGTCAAGTGTATATAAATAAAGTATAAAAACATTCTAATTTAGACTGACAGCATAATTGTTTTAATAAATTCCCTACATTTTGCTGCCCCTAGGTATTTATTGTCCGAGACAAATGCCTCAGTCTTATACACCTTTTAAACCAAAGCCCCGGTCAGCCCTGGGAATTTGGAACACTGGGCCTGATTCAGACCCGCTCACAAGCGGGTCGAGGGCCGATCAGTGCACACGCGAGCCCTGGAGCGAGCGAGAAATAAGTTGCTCCGGGGCTCGCAGCAAAAGGGGCGGCTGTCTATGTTGATCGACAGCTCGCCCCGTTTTGTAAGCAGGGAGGGCGGGGTGGCTGGCCAAACGGAGGCGTTCCCAAAGGAACGCCTGCCGTTTGAGGGTGGCCCTACTTACATCACTAGTGATGTCAGTAGTGAGCTTCCAGCTCTATTAGAGCCGGAATCTCACTGGGGCTTGCGGCAGACGAGACCCTACCACAAGGGTCTCGTCGCAAGCCCAATGGTCACGATGATTGTGACCGTCACCTGGCCGGTCGCAAAAGCTGTGGGTGGTCACCCACAGCTTAAAGAGCGGCCAGGAGGCCGGCTCCAAAAAAAGAAAAAAAAAAAAAACGCCCTGATTCAGAGCGAGCGCTCTGAAAGAGCGTCCGGCTTGGAATCAGGGCCACTGTTCAAACCCAGGACAAACCCCTTTCATACAGCTGCTCTGACCCAGACTAAAATGTTACGACCTTTCTATCTCATCTGTCTCGACCTTTTGTCCCCATCAACATATTGTCTAACATCTGTTGTCTATCTAAACATTATCAACCTACTTACTATCCATCTATTGACTAGAACCTCTCCAAAAAAATGGCAAAATAATGTCCTAGTCCACCTCATACATTCTCCACTGGCTCAATTTTAATAAAGACCAAGTGGAAAAAGACAAGCTTTTAACACCATAATAAATCATAGCTTTCAAAAACGTTTGCAGAACAGATTATTGTGATGAAACTACAGTTACCATTATAGCAGACAACTAATTATACTATTGTCCAAGGTTATGGCCTCATATCGGTTACAACTGCAAGTTTACATGACAACTAACAAACAACAACGTCAACTAAAAGGGACTATAGAGGATCAAAGAAAAAAATTGCCGGTATGACAGTCCAGCAATATGCAATACAAAGCAAGGTGGTTAGATAAATGTTCATTAATCAGACTCCAATTAACAGTGTGGTTTTTTGTTAGCATTTATAAGCTATTTAGAAGAAGCTGAATGTTACGCATTACTGTACTATGACTGTGCAGCATGGTTTTACATAATTAACAAGAATATAACAGATTCTTAAAATTGCTTAATTGAGTAAGTCTCCGCTATTCAGGGAAATTGTGAATTGGGGAAAAGAGGCTTGCATTCCTGGACCGGGATGCGGTCAGAATCCCAACGCCTTGGTTTCCGGCATTCAGGATGCAGACGCCGGAATTCCAACCGCCAGGGTCCCGAAGGCAAGTACTGGGGTTAGGGGGAGGGTTAGGCACTAGGGGGAGGGTTGGGGTTAGGTTGCAGGTAAGAGTGATAGGCACTAGGGGGGAGGTTAGGTTTAGGCTGTGGGGAGGGAAGGTTAGGGGGTTAGGTTTCCTTACCTCTAGGCGTTGGGATTGTAGCCTGGTCGGGATGCTGGTGTGTTTGCAAAACCACAGGAATTAGTGACAACTCCTCAGGGAATGCATACAAAAGCAATATCACACCTTGTAGTAAATGCTGTATTCAATACTCATGCTATAACTGTGCAAATACAGCAATTTATAAGCTTGATGCATAAACTGCTATTTCAAAGAGATGTTCATAGTATGCAAGTTATTAAGAAAATAGATGTTGGCTCATAAAGATATGCATTCTACCTTCTTAATGAGTTACGAGTCTTAAAGAAAATATGTGCAATGAGCATCCATACAGCTTTACTTCATACACTGTAACACTCACTGATCATTACTACAAATAAATAAAAAGAAAAATTCTGGTCACATGCAGTTTCTTAATATGACCAGGGTTTAAAAATGAGACACTGCTGTAAATACCATCTGAATATAATCTTATTAGTCGATATGGCGACTGCAACAGCAGTGGAATTCTACATACGCCTTTAGTAAGTACTCACATTGTTTTCCCATTATTAAGACTAAATTCTGTTAAGAGAAAAAGCTGCAACTGTCACTACTAGTGTTACAGCAAACAGCAATGATGCCAGTAAGTTGTCAGTCTATTTGCTATTCACTGCACATGTCAGGGTAAACAAAAGGTTACCATAATGGTTCTCACATGAGTTATTTTAATGGTTAATATACACGACCCCTGGAAGTGTGTTTAAAACAGCTTTGCCTTGTTCTCCAACAGTAGCTGCATGATTAGAAATAGCAGTTTGATGAATTCAGATGGGACCGATGTGTTCACATGAAAGCAAGGGTTACTGCTATCAGACTAATTTGTGAGTTAAATGAATGCAAGAATAAATGGGGTAGGGCACACTTATTGCATTATTTTTAAAGCACTGATATTTATGTAATATTGTACATTGATTAAATCATGACACAAACAGATTACATACAACAAGGAAAAGCATGCCCATATGGCCCTGCCCAAATAAGCTTACGATTTAAGAGGTGTGGTGGGGAACACAAAGGCCAGTGCAAACATTAGGCTCATCTAGGCGATTAGATCAAAGTTGTATTTTTACCTAGATTATATGAATTTTCTACCCTTTACACAGGAATGGGCTATCTTGGGAATTATTTATCAGCAACAACCTAGTGAATAGGTGAGTGAAAATGCTCTTTGCCAATTATTGCAGCCAATATAAAGACCATTCTACCGGTGTGGAGTCTAGTATCTCTCCATTTGTGTTGTTTAAAGAGAAAAATGTTTTGTTTTATTTATTAAATATCTTCTGAAACACTAAAGAGAAAAAAAATGAGAATATGGCACAACTGTAAATTAACGTAGAATACAGTATTCTCCGTCATTCAATCTTTTTAATATCCCTGCAAGGCATCCATACTGAACGTCAGCCACTGACATGGAGAAGTAGCCGGCAGCTTCTTACCTGTGAAGCTGCTGGATGCTGCTCCTCTAGGTCAGTGATGAGTTGAGAGGGAGATGCTGGATTATGATGTCACAGTCCACCCAGACCCTTACAGTCCGGGAGAAGCAGTAGATGGGAAATTGGCTGCAGTGCCCAAGCAGATCGTGAAGTCTAGACTTTCTGTGCAGCTACTGGTGGTGAGGCACAAAGGAAGTATGAACTTGTCTTGTTCAAACATTAAAGCTGGGTACACACTGGAGCGATATCGGGCCGATATGTCGTTTGCGGCCAAATCTGAACAACATATCAGCCAGATAGTTCAGTGTGTAATGGTGCGTACACACTGGGTGATATTACTGAGCGATTAGAGCACGATTACAATGTCATAATCGTGCTCTATAATTACGGAAACGACCAGCGATGAGCGCTCCGGCTAGTCGTTTTCGACATTGTCCATCGCCTGAACATGCAGCACAATCGTCGATAACGATAGATTGTGCATGTTCAGGGATGAGGGAGGGAGCCTACACTGAATGACTGATCGTTCAGTGTAGGCACTGCAGGGGATCAGGAACGACGGTACGATTATGATGTCGTAATCGTACTGTCTTTCCTGATTGGCCTTAAGGTGCGTGCACACTGAGCAATCTGTAACTGCCACAGTCGTTGGCTATATCTTCGCGCAGCAGCGTGTGCCCGGTATACTTCGAGCAAGAAGAAAAAAAAAATGCAGAAGTAATGTCCATCTCCATGAACCAGTAGCCACTACTTTACAAAAGGTTTTAGTTTTACGTTTCGATAATTTATCGATCAGAGGACCCTCCTTGCTGGATGGTAAAACTATGTAAATTAGCAATTACTAAAAAAGACTAAGACTAAGTATAGCCCCTTTGTATTATTGTTTTTTTATTGTCAAAAACATACACCACAAAAAATAAACTAAATTTGCAACATTAATACTTCCCCATTTTGCTAAATACCCCTCTAGCTACACTGCAATGAAAACGACCCTTCAATTTGATGCAGCTGTATACAGATGGGAAACAGTGGGAAGCCGATGGACGGAATTCCGACCGCCGGCTTCCCGACTGTACAATCTCGGCAAGGGTTAAATGACAGGCATCGAAATCCCGACACCTGTCATTTTCCCTACAACGGGAGACCGACACCTGGCTTACCGATCGAAGGTAAGCTGGGCAACGGGCGTGGACAGCCTTGCAGGGGGTGTTGGGTTTAGGGTTCCCAGGGGGAGGGGGGGGGGGTGTTTGGGAGACTTAGGGTTTAAGTAAAGCGTTTACTAAGTAGTTACTTTTATTAAAAAAAACAAAACATGAAACTAGGATATGAAATTGAAACTGAACTTTCACACCATGAACATTACTGAGCAAACACGAGAAATTACAAAGACTGACGCAAGAAAACTACGCAACAAATGTGCTCAGTTATTTAATAAACAAACACTGGTCTGTTTGTGAAGAAAAGGTTACAAATAGAGATCTGATCTCTGCCAAAAGGTTTGGTCAGATATGAGTACATGGTCCATATGTAAAAGTGTGAAACACTATTATTCAAAAATAGAGCTCAAATTATGTATGCTTTGCAATAAAATAAACAGTGTCTTTTTCCAGAGGCTTTGAAAATGAACAAAATCAATATGCAACTCAGTAAGGGACATAGGAGAGATAAAGTGGAAGGAGATAAAGTACCAACCAATCAGCACTTAACAGTCACGTTACAGGCTGTGTTTGAAAAATGACAGGAGAAGATTGGTTGGTACTTTGTCCCATCCACTCTCTCCAAGGCTTAGTACATAGGCACCTTACCATTGGCTGCTTGCCATTTCCACATGAATTTTGGTGGAAAAGGGTTTGATAAAACATTTTATCTCTGCTGCATTAATGCAGCTACAGCTCATCTCTGCTGTGGACATTGACACAACAGTGAATATACAGGAATCAGACTGCAAACATAGAGAATCATGAACATACACACAAAACTGTCCAAGGACATTTTGTGTCAGCAGCAAAATGTTAACATGCAGTGTTGCTGTCCGTGTGATTAGCCTTCTGCTGGCTATGGGTATAAAATTTGCTTTGTCTACTGTAAAGATCTATGCATTGTTAACATTTATTTACTTGCATAGTATCAGCATATTTTGTTACCCTTTACAATTAGGAACAAAACCGTAATAAATGAGACTGGGTAATAACAGATAAAGAGAAAGAGGGCCCTGCTCGCATGCTTGCAATCCACAAATACTGCATGCAACACGACATTTTCATTGACATTGCAAGGTGTGTGTATTATGCATTTCATTGAAACATGTAAAAAGAAAAAAATACATTGTAATTTTGAAGTGCAGATTTTATTATAAAAACCTATGATAAGAAGCCAGCTTTTTATCTGGTTTGGAAACTTGAATTAACATCTGTTTATTTTGGTGGTAGAAATTTCTAGAAAAAAGCACTTTTTTGCCCATTTTGGATAGGTTACCTTTGTTGTGTGATGAGAAAATTAAACCAATGCCATTTTCTGGGGGAGAAAAAACAAGGTATATTTTGGGTGGTGACTGCATATATAATTATGTTATGTAATACGGCTTTTCCATCGCCGCAAAAACCCGGGTTACTGCCGTGTCAACCTGGGGCGCAGCTCAGTGTAAGAGAGTCCTAGGAAAAAATCCCGGGTCATCTGACTCGGCATTTCTTCCAGGCTTTCGAGCAGGGTTTTATGCGTGTAAGACCTAGGTAAGGTTCAGTGGAAGCGGACATCCCGGTTCTTTCAACCCGGGTCCCATTCACAGCGAAGAGAGAGCCGCATTTCCTGGCGCTTAGAGATGATGTAATCTCCCTTTACAAGCACCTGTGAAAAATCATTAGGTTGATATGAGCAACCACTATTTTCTATTGCTGTTCTGAGAGGCATGGATGGACCAGCATTGGGAGGGTGTGCCGATTCCTGTAGTGCTATTTGGAGGTTTCTGTGGTACCGCCTAGGTGTGTTGGCACTCAACTTGAATATATTTATGTATGTGGCACAACAGTATGCAATTATGACCCAGAGTGGGTGCTGTTATTATGTAATATTAGGGACGCCAGTACAGAGGAGGTTTGACGTGGCCCGTGCTGGACCTGGGATTTTGGTGGAAAGTGGTTTTAGAATGTGACCAGCCCCAAAAGTGGCAAAAATCGTAGCATCTAGTTATCCACATACAAAAAAGGAAGGACAAAGAAACAAACTCCTTGAATGCAAGTTTGGGTACAAAGCAGACGAACAAATCTCTCTGAAAGATCATAATAAAAACGTAACATGAGAAGTCGTCAACATCCCTGGCTTTCACTGGTTTAGAAATGTTCTTTCGTATAAAGTTTGGTAATAGAATAGTTTTGCAGTCACATCATGTGACAGTCAATCACAGTGGTAGAGATTGTGTAATAGTATGACAATGCACAGATGCCAACTCAGCAAAGGAAATTGTATAAGGTATATTGTAAACAAATGTGTAAAGCAAACACATTTCCAGTGTTAATTTAGAATTTTATCTTCAACTAAAAAAAATAAGGAAAGTATAAAGGCCCCTACACATGGTACGATTTTTTTAAAACAGTATTGCCGTTTGACGGACTGGAACGACAAATAGTTTAAAGTGCCGTGTGCATGCATGATAACTATGCCAATGCGCGCTCCCGCTGTCGTTGGTGATCTCTTCAACATGCAGAAAGATCACAACCTGTCTTTCAACGATTTGCATAACATCGTTCCGTGTGTTATGTACACTGAACGATGTCATGGACGACACAGATGCAGGGAGATCTGTGATGCATGCATCTGTGTGTAAAAAAAAAAATAGCCACAGATGCACGGACGGATCAGTGAGATCAGTCTGTGCTTCGGTATTAAAAAAAACATGTAAACTAGTGTAAAAAGTAAAAAATATTAAATAAAAGGTGTGTCCCCAAAGCGCAACCACAACAGGGGGTAAACAATGTAGGAGTCCCCTGTGTTTAGCGCAACCAGCACTAGACTCTGAGCCGGTCCTGGTTATGGAATTATAGGGGACAAAAAGTGTATTTGTCGCCTGTAGTATTCATAACCAGCATCAAACTTTATGCCACAACCAGGGGAACCCTTTCACCGGGTCCCCTGGCCAAAGCATTACCCCTGACCGCCAGTAAGCCCAGTTGGGCATCCCTTGGGAGCTGGGGACAAATCCTCAAGGGCACCCCAGGCCTGGGCTGAAAGCCCGGGGATATTCCCAGCACCCGTGTTCAGTGGGTACCGGGTTGATAGTGTAGTGTGGTGTAAATAAAAGTGTTAAAAATATTGTCTTTTGCAGTGAAACTACAGGTCTCAGCAAGCCTCCCCCGCATGCTGGTACTTGGAGAATCACAAGTACCAGCATGTGGGACATTAAGGGCCCACTGGTACCTGTAGTTCCACTGCATAGTATTAAAAAAAAAAAAAAAAAACCGACGACAGGACAGGTTTAATAAAACATACATGCACACTCACTATCTCACATACTCACCTAGTATCTCTGAAGCCAATCACTTCCACTTCTCAGGATAGATAATCCATGTGTACCTGTAAAAAAACAAAAATCTATACTCTCATCCAGCTATGCATGGATCACGTCCTCTTCTGTCCATGTAGGCCTCCAGGCTCTTTGCAAAATAAAAAACCAAAATCCCGGGTCGGCGGACATTAGTACCAGTTTGACGGCTCAGCGGTGGGATTTCAATATAGAAATCACGGTGCTGAGCGTTCATTGGCTGAGAGATGCGAGCCTTCCGCCTCTCAGCCAATAAGCGGTTTCCACCATTGAAGTACTTTCACGGTGTGTGTATACTGTGTTTATTTTAATATTTCTTTTGTAGTGGAACTACAGGTACCAGCGGGCCCGTAATGCCCCGCATGCT
This sequence comes from Taudactylus pleione, assembly GCA_031769625.1. NCBI lineage: Eukaryota > Metazoa > Chordata > Amphibia > Anura > Myobatrachidae > Taudactylus > Taudactylus pleione. Next base: position 4,718,991 of record JAUIMM010000018.1, on the reverse strand, counting down.
GGTACTTGTGGTTCTCCAAGTACCAGCATGCAGGAGAGGTTTACTGGGACCAGTAGTTCTACTACAAAATACAAATATTTTAGCTCTTTACTTGCACCACATTTTACACAAATCAACCCGGCACCCACCACTCCAGAGGTGCCAGGGATAGCCCCGGGCTATAAGCATAGGGTGCCCTGAAGAGGGGGAACCCTTTATTGGGGTGTCCCCTACTCCCCAGGTATCCCCGGCCTGGGCTGACTAGCGGTCAGGGGTAATGCTTTGGCCGGGGGACCCGGTGAAAAGGTTCCCCTGGCTGTTGCAATACTCACCCGCTAGAAAGTTTGGTGCTGGTTATGGCAAATAAAAGGGGGCTCCTACGCTTTTTGTCCCCTGTATTTCCATAACCAGGACCGGATCAGAGCCCAGTGCTGGTTGCGCTAAATACAGGGGACCACCACGTTGTTTGTCCCCTGTATTTTGGCAATCGGGGCTGGTTCTGAATAACCCGATGCTGGTTGTGCTTAACACAGGGGACCCCTATGTCGTTTGTCCACTATATTTAGCACAACCAGTACTGGGTCACAAAAAGCCAGGATGCTGGATGAGCTTGGGGGGCACGCTGTTTTTTTTAACACAGAAGCACAGACGGATGTCACTGATACGGCCGTGTGTCTATTTTTTTTTTTTTTTACACACAGATGCATGCATCACTGATCTCCCTGATCCATGCATGCATCTGTGTGCTATCGCACACGATCTAATGAATATGCAAATCATTAGATCGTGCACGATAGATCTGGTGTACAACGTGCATCAGACCAGGCCACCTTCTTCTATTTTTCCATGGTCCAGTTCTGAGGCTTACATGCCCATTGTAGATGCTCTCGGCAGTGGACAGGGAGTCAGTAAGAGCATTCTGATTGATTTTGCAGCTACCCAGCAAGCTGCAATGCACTGTATGTTCTGACACATTTCTGTTGTAGCAATAACTTTTTCAGCAATTTGTGCTACAATAGCTCTTCTGTGAATTAGGACCAGACAGGGTAGCCTTCGTTCTGCACGTGCATCAAATGGGCCTTAGGCGCCCCATGAACCTGTTGCCAGTTCACAGATAGTACTTCCCAAAAATGGTCCAAGGAAGGACAAAGACAACTGCATACAGAGAACACCCCACAAGACCTGCCAGTTTGGAGATGTTCTGACCCAGTCTAGCAAACACAATTTAGCCCTTGTCAAAGTCGCTCACATCCTTACACTTGCCCATTTTTCCAGCTTCCAACACTTCAGCTTCAAAAACAGACTGTTCACTGTGTAATATATCCCACCCTTGGCAGGTGCCATTGTAACAACCTAACTGAGCATAATACATATGTAATGTAACATTCTGGGGTATTATGCTCAGTAGCGTGGTCAGTGGTGCATAGTTTAAGGTGTCAAAATGTATGTCCATACAGCTTGATACTGTAATGTAATCAGCATAAATTAACAGAAAATAATAATCATCCTAGCCCTCATTCAGAACACTACCTCACTTCTTAAGCATGTGCGTCACCTACACACATATATACATACACACATTATATAATAAGCAGACCTAAAAGTATACTTCTTGTTGATGGCCTCTGACCTAGAGTTAACCCATAATGAAATACAGCCTGCAGCAAGAATATACCGAATGGTTCCTTACAGATGTGTCCTTATACATCTTTGCTGCAGTTGTGCTAAAACGGTCCTAACAGCGTGCCAGGTCCCGTGAGATTCTGCTAGTGCCTTTTTTTGCCCAAAACGTGTCTAAGTTGCAATCTGATACAACTAGGACGCACCAGCAGACTGTGCTGATTAGTTTGATATGTGACACTTCTATATCTGTGTTTGACTGAATCTGTATACGAAATGCTATAATGTAGCGCCACAGCTTTTTTCATTCCAAGCTCATTGTGGTACATATACAGACTCAGGTGCACACATGTATATAAGTGCAGCATATCAAATTAGTCAGCACAGTCTGCTGGTGATTCTTAAGGCTGCTATATACATCAGCAATTGATTGTGTATAAAAATCTTTCCCTTTTTCAATAGATTGCAGAATTGCCACAATCGATTGAAAAAGGAAAAGATTTTTTATACACAATCGATTGCAAATTGCACGATAGCTGCAATCAATTGCTGTTGTATGGGGGGGCCTTTAGTCACATCGAATTGCCATTTTCAGCAAAAGAAAGACACCCAACATTAGCAGAGTAGCACAGGACCTGGTGGATCAAGGCCCCCATACATCAGCAACTGATTGCAATCAATTGCAAATTGATCGATTGCTGCAATCTATTGAAAAAGGGAAAGATTTTTATACACAATCAATTGTAAATTGCATGATTGCTGCAATCAATTGCTGATGTATGGGGGCCTTTACTCATGAAAACATCAGTACATCCTTACATTCAAATGGTGCTCTGTCCTCCTAATTGCCATACAGTTTTGTGCAGGACATTTAGAGGTCACTAATGTTGGGTAGATAATGCATTTGTTAGGGCAGCTATATGCAGTTTATTATTACACATAGGCCCTCATTCAGAGCCACTCGCTATCGGCAGTACGCTCGTTCCGAGCGATGTTCACACATCTGCGCATGCGTACGGTTTTTAGTTCGCATGCGCGAACCAGTCAGTGCGGCCGAAAATCATTTGTACGCAATATAGCGAGTGCCTGCTATTTTGAGTGACAGAATGAGGCGTATGTGGGTGGTAACAGGGGAAGGTGCTTGAAAACGGGGAGTGGAGATCCGATCGCAGGCGTGCTTAAAGGTCAAAACGGGCGTTTTATGGGTGTGCATAATTAATATAGCAGCGTCAATGACCACGTCACTTGTTTTTTTTTTAACTCAGAACTGCTCGCAAAATAGCGGTTGAAAAAACCAACCACAAGAATAGCGAGCAGTTCATATCCTGTTCGATGTACTCGATGAATCTAATAAATAGCGGACATGACGTATGGTGCAAGCGGCCAGGGGGCGTTTTTAAGAAATAAAAGAGCGTATGTTTTGCTCGCTCGTTCAGACTTATAGGTGTGAACAGACCGCAAATAGCGAACGGCTCTGAATGAGGGCCATAATCTGTTAATAATAAAATAGCCAAATTTTACAATTAAGTGCACAGTAAAGAAAACCGCTTGGCGTGCCACTTTCCACCAAAATCTGAAATGCACAAAAAAAGTAAATGGTATCACCAACGCTTTTCAATATTCACAATATAACCACATTTATGAAGATAAGCAAGGATCCTACATAGGATTGGTGAAATCAGTTAGCTGCTCCCAATCTCCACACAATGATGATAGAGTAAATGAAAATAAGATCTACAGTATATAGCAGAAGACCCGGTTAGTAACTCAACCATGTGCTGCAGCTGGGGGGTTTTACACTAAATTGCCCCTTTGGTCTAACATAAAAAAAAAAAAAATTATAAAATTAACAAAATATTAACATTCTGTAAAAGATCATTTTACCCATTCTATAAATGTAGCACTAGATGACAATGAGTAAAAAGAAAAACAATCAAGTAATACTAGCCCCATATGTGACAGTCACCGAAATCACTGGAGTCTCCAATGTTACAAGACAGATTGAACAGGAAAAGTCATCAACACCTCGGCCTAGTGAGCAGTTCTGAAACTTTACACTCAACAAGACTGTGGACCCAGCCAGTGTCACACACAACATAACTGATCATTTTAGCACTTTGAATTTCACTGCATTTTTAGTTTTGGGTCAAGTTCTTCAAGCAAATATTGTTGATCAATAAGTTACATTATGATTATGCAATTATAAAAATATATATTTAATGTGTGACCCACCAGGACACGAACAAAAATACATCCTTATGTCAGTTGTGTTTAAATACAAATTACATTTTCATTGTTGTCACATTTGGCACCAATCTTATTTTACAGGCATAGGGCCTGATTCAGAGCCGCTCGTAAGCGGCCGCTCGTTCGTTCCGACCGATGTTCGCACAACTGCGCATGCGTACGGATTTTTAATACGCATGCGCGAACCAGTCAGGGCGGCCGAAAATCGTGTGCTCGCTAAATAGCGAATGCCTGTTATTTTGAGTGACAGAATGAGGCGTTTGTGGGTGGTAACATGGGAAGGTGCTTCAAAACGGGGAGTGGAGATCCGAACGCAGGCGTGCCAAAACGGGCGTTTTATGGGTGTGCATAATTAACAAAGCAGCGTCATTGCCCACGTCACTTGGTTGTTTTATAGTTAGAACTGCTTGCATGATTGTGGTAGGAAAAACCAACCACAAGAATAGCGAGCAGTTCATACGCTGTCCGATGTACTCGATTAATCTAATAAATAGCGAACATGACGTATGATGCGAGCGGCCAGGGGGCTTTTTTTTCAAAATTACGTTTGCATGTTTCGTTCGCTCGTTCAGACATAGAGGCGTGAACAGACCGCAAAGAGCGAACGGTTAATTTAAATAGCCAGCCCCTTTTTCTGGACGAGCGAGCGCAAATAGCGTCCGGCTCTGAATCAGGCCCAAAGTGCACAGTATCTTTTACAGGGCGGAATATGTTTGTGCCCCATCTCCTGTCTAAAGTTATGAGGCAATATTAATTGTTTGTGCCGGCAAGTAAAGGCCCCCACACACAGAGCGATATAGCGGGCGATACGGCGGTTTTGAACGATATCGCGCTATATTGTTTAGTGTGTAGGTATGATATCGTCCGCTACGCGCTCCCGTGGGGTCGTCAGTCGCTCCTCCAGATCTTTCGGCTTGTTCAACTGATCTGGGGGATCGAAGAATAATCGAAGCAAAGCTAGGTGGGTGGGGGAGGGGGTGGCGGCATATCGGGCAGTCGGCCACCGAATCACTCCGTGTGTGGGGAGTGCTCAATATGTCGGCTGTTGGGTCGCATCGTATGGGGCCCTTAACTGGGCCCCCACTACTTTTCACATGTTGCGCCTGTATTTATGGAAAATACAGGGGACCCCTACTCATTTTGTCCCCTGTATTTCCAAAACCAGGGCTTGCTCGCTGAGCCCAGTGCTGGTTGTGCTAAAAACAGGGGAATCCTATTTCTTTTGAACCCCGAATTTTCACAACCAGGACTGGCTCTGTAAAGGCTGGGGCTGGTTGTGCTTTTGGGGGGGGGGGGGAATTAGTCATTCGGCAGTGCGTACACACTGCACGATCAGAGGGGAATCGCTTCAGAGATTGACAGATCTTCCTGCATATACAAAAGATCTGAAGATGTGGCCAACGACCCGCGGGAATGCGTATTGGGATCATGATAGAGTGTACACACTGGACGATATGAATGATATGTTGCTCCGATTCGTCGGAATTAGCCAAATCACTCACTATGGGCCGTATTCAATTAATTTTGCACCCACGATACTTTTTCACATGCCACACTTTGCATGTTTTAGCCGCGGAAACTTATCGTGCACGCCCCCGCTATTCACCGTATTCAATTCCAAAGGACGCGAAAACGCATCCCCGCGAAGGAGTTAAAAAATCGCTAGTCAAGTTTTAAGTGCTGCAAAAAACGCACCTTCAGCAAACACCTGCAATAAAAAAACATCCCCCAAACTATCAGACCCCCCAATAGTCTATTTCGCTAGTTTTTGCGTTTGTACCCCCACTTTGTACTTTATTGCCCCCATTTTCAAAGGGCTTTTTTGGCATGTTCCTCTTCTTTTTTGCATTTCTTTGATGCAGTTATCCTTTGCGGGGCTGTCCAATGGGTGCAGAGTGATTTCCGCACCACTGCACCCCAAAACCGCAATTCTGCACTTTTTTTCCGACAGCTATTCAGAGGCCAAACTTTTTCGCCGGGTACATTGTATTGACTTTCCGCAACAGCGACAAAATCGCAAGAATTGAATACGGCTGAAACTTTCCGCCTGGCGAAATGTCGTCTCTCGGGATACTTTACCGTGGATTCAGACTTTTCACCTGGAATTGAATACGGCCCTATATAGTCTAGTGTGTAGGGGTCTTTAAGCATGCACAGTAGTTACTGTTACCTCCGGCTATAATATGAAGCCTTCTAATCATAAAGATACAATTATACACTTGCTCAAACACACTACCCATGCTACATGCACAGAATGTGTTCTAAATCCACATACAACAAACATCATATTCAAATACTGTAAGAACATAAAAATCACAAAACAAATAAAACTAGTAAGAATTCATGTTTATATCCAGTAATTCCTACATGAAAACTAATATACAAATTTATATATCAAATACTACTTAACAGTCTGTACTTTGAAGAAGAATCGCAGGTTGAGAGCTTGTCAAATAGTGGTGAAAAGATCAGTAAATGCACATTGCCATAGCCCCCAACATTTCAAGATGTGGAAGAGTCACAACTGCGCGGGCCTCAGGGGCGCTCTCAAAAATAGGGTGTGTGGCCAAACAAGGGTGTGTGTCCTCACAGGAAATGCCATGCCTGCAAACCACGCCCAAGTTTTCAGCATGCAGGGGTCATGCCTAGCACTACGGGAGCTGCTGGGCAGCCCCACAGCCTCATCCAGACCCAGCAGAGTGTATATGGATGACGCGCGCCATTCACAGTTACTCATGTATGCAGAGCAGCAGTGTGAGAGTGGCCTCCCCAACTTTCCCCCGCCCGCAGGACACTGCGGCTCGCGGGTGGAACAGCGTCTGTAAAATGCGACTGTCCAGTTGAATGTAGCCAGTCGGCTTGTCGACAATGGGATTTTCCATTCACTTGTCATCGAAGCCTAACATCATGTGTCGATATTCTGGCTATCGATACACAATGTCAGACCATGTCGACCCGCGGACATTTAGACAGTCGGCTTCCTGACTACATCCCGGTGCAAGATACCTGGCTGCAGACTTTTTCCTCAACACTGCTACTTTCTCCTTCATTGTGCTAAGTTTTCCCACAAATTTTAATTTAAATGCAGGGTGGGTTTACCGGTTAAAGACTTACACCCCTTTCAAACATAAAACGAAATTATCGCATAAAGCACCCCGGTAATTTTCAAATCAACACAGGTTTTTGTTCTGTGTGAAAGTGTCAACCCGGGCGGAATTGCCGGGTCTCCGACCCTTCTTTTTATCAGGGTTGGAGGCCCGGCAAGGTCGATCCGGGTTGATCCTTTCACACTGAAGAAAAACCCGGTGTTGATCTGCAAATTACCAGGTAAAAGTGCTTTAGCTGGTAATTTCGTTTTCTGTGTGAAAGAGGTATAAGTTAGGATTTTTTTTTTATTGTTGCAAAGAAATTGGTATAAAGTTGCAGATTAAGCATTATGATGCATTATGAGGGTAACGTACACTGCACCTGTCTTTTGCCTCTTTACACAGACTGCTTACTTCGCCACCGTACCCATTTTTTTTTTTATCAGTCCGTCCTGGCACTTATGGTAATGCAGCAGGAGGTGTCATGCCTCCTGCAGGCATTACTTATCTGAGCTGCGGATAAATCATAGCAAGGACGCAGCATCAGATAATCTGCAATAACATCGGCCGGCTGAGTCACCAATGGGGTCACGCAAGCTGGCCACCGCAAATACAAGAAAGAGGCCAGGAAATCTCTGATCTTCAATCACTGACAGTCTGCTGCTGCTCTGCATGTGCAGTACGAGTCCGGCACCTGCGCAGATTCCCGACCATTCACTGCTGAATACGGCCCTTAGTTTGTAGTGAAATAGGTACTTAAAATTAGTATTAGGTGTGGAGCAGCAGAGTCTGGGGCGCGATAAATGGGACTATTTGAGGATGTGTATGAAGACACATCTGTAGCTGAAGTAACAATACACTAAAGATACCACCAGGTGAAAGTGTGTATCTTAAGATAACCTGGCTGATAGGAACAAGGTTACCCATAATTAAAATTTTAGGTTATTAGTAGCGCTTTAATGATACCACTTACATTTTTAGTAGTTACGTAAATCCAGTCATACTGGCTTTTTTGTTGGATTTAGATGAAATTAGTCTAAAATCACCAGGTGTCAGTTTCCAAATGTGGCCGGAGACCCGGCCCACACAGTCAAGATGGCACTGAGGTTAATCCCTGTGATCGTGTCTAGCAAAAAACGTTGTGGGTCCCAGATACCCCTCACTTTAAAAAAAATGTGGGTCCTATCACATATTATGGATATATGCTGAGGGCAGGTAGCAGTTGAGGTAGAGAGGGTTAAGGGCAAGCAGTAGTTGGGGTAGGGCTGAAGATAGAGGCAGGGAGAAATGAGGGTAGAGGGGGTAAGGGCAGGCAGTGCTGGGGATAGGGAAGTGGTAAGTGCAGACAGCAGTTGGGACAGTCCTGGGGGGCAAGGATGGAGCTAGGGGCAGACAGTACTAGGGGTAGAGGGGGTAAGGGTAGAAATCAGCTGGTGCGGCATTGGAGCAAGGAGGTTGTTAGGGGCAGACAATACTGGGAACAGTGCTGTGGGGGTAGGGCAGAGGTAGATAGCAGCTGGGGCTGGACTGGGGAGCAAGAATGCGGTTAGGTTAGGGGTGGGGGTAAGGGTAGATAGCAGCTGGGGCAGTACTGGGTGGGAGTGGGCAAGGGTAGATAGCTGGGGCAGGACTGGGGGGCAAGGATGCGGTTAGGTTAGGGGTGGGGGTAAGGGTAGATAGTAGCTGGGGCAAGCAGGTGATTAGGGACAGGCAGTACTGGGGGTAGGTAGGAGGTAGGTGTAGAGAGCAGCTTGGGAAAATAGGGAGTTAAGCACAAACAGTACTTTTGGCAGTGCTACATTTATAATACAAACGACTGAATCTCCCAGTATATACCTAGACCGGTTAATAACAGCGCTGCACTCCAGGCACAAGGAACATAGGTAAAACTAAAGGGTGGTTCAGGGGTGCACAGGACCACCCATTAGCCTTGTTCGCCGACACACCACCCGGTTGGAATGCATTAATTTGCATTGCCCGCACCTGACCGGGAGGACCTTTTGCTCACACGCTCCACCCCCCCCCCCCTTTCCCTGCGTTAGGCGCGCCGTGACGTCAAGCTGTGGAAGCGCTTGCTCTGCTGCTGCTGTGAAGAGAACTGGAGCAGCTGTACACCAATGCCCCGAGTAGTACACCTCACCCAGGCACCACGCTACAGTCCAAATGTGTGTCAGTGACAGCCTGTCTGTAGCAGAAGAGGAGAGGGGGTCAGACATTGGAGACAGAGGGCCTTATTCAGACCCGCTCGCAAGCGCTGAGCGCTCGCAACCAGGTCGATGTTTGCCCACTGGGCATGCGCACGTCGGAGCTGGCTCCGATGTGCACATGCACGAGACCCAGCTAGCGATGGGCGCTCAGTCGCTACGGGTCTCGCACCAAAGGGGGCGAGCTGTCAATGGTGATTGACAGCTCACCCCGTTTGGGAGGCGGGCAGGGGGGGTGATCAGCAATGATGTCAGTGGGGAGCTTCCTGCTCGATCAGAGCAGGAAGCTCCCTGGGACTTGCGGATGCCGAGACCCAACCTTTGGGTCTCGTCGCAAACCCTGATGGTCGCGATGGTCTTGACCATCGCGACCATCACCCTGGTCGGTCGCCAAGCTGCGGGTGGTAACCCACAACTTAGCTAGCGACCAGGAGGCCACACTAAAAAAAAAAAAAAAAAGTGGCCGCCCTCAATCAGAGAGAGCGATCGCTTCTTGTGACCGCCTCTGAATGAGGGCCAGAGTTGATTTAAAGCAATGTTTTGCTTTCCCCAGGAAAGGCAATGTTTCTGGCTGCAGTTTTGCAGGGGTGGGGCTGGTGGGTGTTTTTCTTGCAGTGAGTTATTAGTCTGTAATGATGGAACCCCTATTTTTATAAAAGACATTTTCTTTTACCTCTCTAACATAAAATGGTCAACCCATGTTTTTTTTTTTTTTTGTAAATAACTTTGTACGAACATGTTTTTAAAGGCTGCATCTTCCAACAGGGAGGTAGTCAGCATCCCAGCAGACGGGATGAGGGTGGGGCTGATGGACACAGGGTGAGGCTGATGGACACAGGGTGTCGATCAGTTTAGACAGCCGGACAACTCTAGGAAGAGTCTTGGTGGTTCCGAACTTCTTGCATTTACAGATGATGGAGGTCACTGTGCTCATTGGGACCTTCAAAAGGAGCAGATATTTTTCTGTACCCTTCCCCAGATTTGTGCCTCGAGACAATCCTGTCTCGGAGGCCTACAGACAATTCCTTGGACTTCATGCTTAGTTTGTGCTCTGACATGCACGGTCAAGTGTGGGGCCTTATATAGACAAGTGTATGTCTTTCAAAATCATGTCCAATCAACTGAATTTACCACAGGTGGACTCCAGTTAAGCTGTATGAACATCTCAAGGATGATCAGTGGAAACAGAATGCACCCGAGCTCAATTTTGAGCTTCATGGCAAAGGCCATGAATCCTTATGTACATGTGATTTCTAAAGGTGCATACACACGATTTTTTTGAACGATTACGATTATCGTTAACGATATCGTTTATCATTCAAAAAATCGTTCACTTTCTAAGTTAAAACGATGAACGATTATCGTTCATGCGCGTTCACGTTTGTAGTTCAGTCAGACTGACCATCTCAACGATTTTCATTAAGGGATTATGTAAAAATCGTTCATTACGTTTAGTAAATGAACGATTTTAGTAAACGATTTTCCTTCAGTTTTTCCCTTGAACGAAAATCGTTTACTAAAATCGTTCATTTACAAAATCGTTGTGTGTGGATGCAGCTTGTTTTATTTTATTAAATTTGAAAAAATCTAAAAAAAAAAACTTTTTACACATTGTCATTATGGGGTATTGTGTGTAAATTTTGGAATAAGGCTGTAACATAATAAAATGTGGAAAAAGTGAAGCGTTGTGAATACTTTTCAGATGCACTGTAGGTAAGGTGTAATTGGAACGGAATGGAGAGGAATGTTCCCAGAGTGACGAGAAATGGGTGGAGTGTTATGATGATACGCCCCAATGTCCAGTGACCACGCCGCTCATGAGACGTGACACGCCTATTTTTTGCCCATGTGCCAAAGGTGTGCACACAGTTTATGTAGCATTTTTTTCTACATGCACCACCGAAGGTAACATAATTTCTTGTGAGGGGTTGGAACTGGGACCACCCATTTTTCACCTATGACAGGTAATATACACACAACTGTCGAGAAAGACACACTTCTACAATCCCTACCATACAGGGTAAAAGCAATATGCCTAACCGTATCCCTGGGCACAGATGCCGGTCAGGGGAGTGTAGGCAGGCATGGGATGTCATGCTGGCTCGCTGCCCATATACAGAGCACACATCATGGGGCAGGGGCAGAGACAGAAAGCAGCGCTCACCTTTGCGGAGGAGGGTGGCGGCTTCCCTGCGTGTGTCAGGCCAGTCTTTGCGGCATATGTACATGGTGTTGGCGGTGGCTCTCGGGGGCAATGCATAGAGGATGCAGAGGCACCACAGGATACTGACCTGAGTTGGAGGAAGAGCACTCAGCAGATCCACACGCTGTGCTGGCGAGCTGAGAGAGAGGGAGGGATACACTGCAGGCTGCGATTGGCTGGGGAAACATGTAGCAAGCGATTGCCTCGCTGCTCCTGCTTCTAGTGAGTGGGCGGGGCCTGTTGGTCCTGGGATGGGGTGGTGGGTTGGTCGGAGGGGCCTGCTCTCTAGTTTGATACTGGGTTAGGACTGGAGTGGTGGGGTCTAGTTGAGTAGATGCCGCCGCCGGTGGCGATTGGCTGCTGCAGCGCTGTACGTAGTGAGTCTTGAAGGACTCTTAGTTTTTAAAAATTGGGCCCCCCAACTGCCTATGCGCGTATTATGCAATCCCAGAGTCCCTTGTGCTGCAGCGCTATTTACATATGAACTTTTGGCGCTAGGTGCCATGTACTGTAAATGAATATGTAATAATGTGTTTTAACATGTTATATCAATGGTTGGTGCACGGTTGTGAAAATGCATTTTTAAATGTATAGACTATGAATTTATAGGAAGGTGTTTCAAGAGGTTTGTTTTATTTATAAGAACTTATCTCGACATAGGAAGTAATTTGCCCTAGTCTAGCAGTAGGGGTTTGGTGTTGACTCACCAAGCCTTTGTATAAAGAACTTTCTTTGAAAATGCAATCCAGGGGGTAGTACTGCATAGTGTAAGTGTAAAAAGATGTAAAACCGGTTGTGTTAGCACAAACTGGTTTTGGTGGTATATGTAGGAAAGGAGAGAGGAAGTTGTTCAGCTCCTTTGAAAAGTAAAATGTATTTATTTATATTTTGGGAGCTAGTTGGCTGATTGATACAATTCCTAGAGGTCTCAGGCATTGTGCATGCACTTAGCTTGATTGGCTAAGGGACCCAGGGCAGGCTTTTACCCCCTGTGTACTGTGTGTTAGAATAGGATGAAAACAGGGCCTGCGAGCCATGAGAGAGTGTATACTTTGATCATCAGGAAGGATTGCACTTCTGTAACATCTGTATGCTGCGATTACCCTGAGCACCTTCAGCGTTTTTCAAAACATTGAGCAATAAACATCTTGCCTTTAAGATGACTTATCTGCTGTATCCCGTGAGCACCAGAATAGCACAAAACGCTTATGTTCTCCGGTTGTTCTGGATTGAGCCCAGTATCTCCTAGCTCAAGGCCTCTGCTGGCTAACATGAAGACTACTCTATGGTGAGAGGCCAGTGGGAACTAGCAGACACTAACCAGGTGTTGCAGCAGCATGTCAACATATACCCAGAAGTAAGCAGTTCCAAATACCGGTGTAGGAGCCTGGGTGGAACAAGCTGTTCCAGGTGCCGTAAAGGAGCCTGAAGGTGGAAGAGAGTTACCTGTCCACTGCGCAGTGGGTGGAGTCAGTAATACCCCTTTGAGACAGAAACAAAAATATTACGAAGTTAAACACTTCAACCCGGTAATTTGCCGATTTACACAGGTATTTCTTCTGTCTGAAAGAGTCAAGCAGGGTCTAAATTCCCGGGACTTTGACCCAGGGATTTACCAGGGTCGGAGACATGGGAATTTAGACCCGGGTTGACCCTTTCAGACAGAAGAAATACCCGTGTAAATCAGCAAATTACCGGGTTGAAATGTTTAATCCGGTAATTTGCTCTTCTGTCTGAAGGGGGGGTCAGGCAGGAAATGGCAAAACAACCCGGTACGCAAATGCCGGATAAAATCCGTTTTTTTTTGCCATTTTGTCTGAAAGTGGTATAAATGGCAATCACTGGCAGTGAGAGGAAATCTCTGAGTGGCTGAAGTAAGGCCACTCAGCTTACTCGAGTAACCACCCTCTATTCTGGTCAACACATCTGCCTGGCGATCACAGAACGAGGTCATCCGGTCACACCACCCATCAATAATGATAATCAAGGATTAAAACTACAGACCATATTTTATCCTTGGGGACAGAGAAAAAAAACTGTTCAGCCAATGTAATGAGTTCCGTGCAAAATCTGCCCAATATGGCAGACGTGTAAGCTAAATACTACTCACATCAGGGTGGGATGAAATATCAGTTACTATGGTGGCTTGTGTTTGTGGCATGTGTTTTCCGTGTGGTTAATGCAACTTTTCAGAATTTCACATGTTAAATGTGCATCTGGCACAGAGAAGAACGAAGACACATGCAGCGTTATGTACAGCAGGTGTTACACGCACTGCATTAGCCATATCCACCAACAAATAGCTTTTATTTACTCTTAGCATGAAAGCTGCTATACACCGCTTGTACTCTTCCTTGTCCATGGATAACAGCACAAATACACATGTGGAAACAAAGATCAACAAGCAAATATATAAAATCAAACAACTATAGGATTCCTAAGTCAGGGTATCTAAAACACATTATGAACTTGGAGAAGACATTTGGTCTTGTAGCATAGGAAACTCAATTTGCAGATAAAATATTGTTATATATTATGTAGTGTTATTTAGTGTTATATAGTGAGCCTTTTAAAATGGTCTGATGCAGATTTCTTCTACAGTAGAAGTATTAGTGTTTTGCTGACTGGGACTTGGCCTTAATGCAATACTCACTAGTTTAAAAAAAAAAAAAAAAAAAAAAAAGGTAGTTGGAAGGAAACAAAACAGTTTAAGTTTTGAAATTTAGCCTTCACAACATGCCAGGAAAAATAAATAAAAAAAATAAATAAAAAGTGTATAAATTGAAGGCTCAATCCATTGAACAGCATAAGTAAAGGTGCCTGCGCACCTAGCGATATTTTACACGATTTGCCAGATTCCGATGCATCGTGACGACAAATCGTGTAAAATATGCCCAAATCGTGAGTGTCCACACACGATCGCGATGCCGATGCGCGTCCCCACATGTCATACATCACATCTTCAGATCTGCCGTGCTGTAGGGCAGATCTGACAATCTCAGTCACGATGTACTGGAATAGTAGGAGGCACGATAGATCATTTGTCACATTGGACAGTTTTTAACACCAAATTGTACCCACGACTGCCGGGGAGCTGCTGGGGAGAGTTCAAGGGGAAATCGGACACAATGTCGGATCGTGAGCACATCGCCAAGTGTGTAGGCACCTTTACAAGCAAATTCTGAATATATAAACATGACAATATCAAATCAATTTCAACACTATAAAAAGTACTTTTATTTGATACTGGACACAAGGCCAGAATTTTTGTTTTATGTAACTGATATTTTTTATGAAATGAGCCTATAGACCACACATTTGCCTGTAATAGTGTACTACAGAATAGGGGAAACCTCAAACAAAAAACTAAATGGATACAATTAAAAGCATAGCTATAACCATCTTCTACATCACACCAACATTGTAACAGAATTGCCAGGAGCTGACATATATTGTGCTTGCACCATGTGAAAAAAACAAAAACACTATTGTATGCTTGCATTGGCTCAATATATACTGAAAATAATTTTTTGGATGCCATTGGGAGGGATTTCGGTGGTGTTTTCAGAGGATGAATTAACTTTTCAGTAGGGAAGTTAAGAAATGCATTTTACAGAGATGACAAAGGAGACACATGTAAATGGGTGTAGCCACTTTCAAAACAAGCCCTCATTCCCAATGACACAAGGGCACATAAGAAAAACTGTATGATGAGCTTGGTGACTTAATCGTTGCATAGAAAATTTTGGATCCTGCAGCCATTTAATCCCAAGCAACCGACACTTCCACTCTTGTAAGCAGTAATGCCTGCAGGAGAAACATTGTCTTTGTGCAGGTCTCAGTTACGGTTTCCACAGAAGCAGGTAGGGACATATTAACAATTAGGTGAAGGGGAAAAATGCAATTTAAAAGGACACCTGTAAGAACAAAATGTAGATTTATTAAGAACTTATATAATTTACCCATATTTTATACATATGAAAAACAGGTAATCTAACTTTTGCACTTTTACATGAAGATTTTGAACATTCCCAAGATTTGCCTTAATACAGCATAGCATAGGTCACATGCAAGAAACTACACAGGATCACATCTGCTCCTCTATCAGCATCCATACCTCAGAGTATTTCAGCCACAGCAATAATCAATAGTACAACTTTATAAGAGTTTCAAAAAGTACAGCAAATGGGATGGAAACAAGGCATCTCTGTGCCAGAGCGGAGAAAGGGAAAAACCCAATGGACATCGATGCATTGAACTCAGCAAAAAAGTTTCTCCAATGAATAGCAGGTGAAAAGAAGTGCAAAAGTGGGGAAACAACTCAATATCCTTGGGATAGCCCCCCAAAGGACAAATCGGAAAAAAAAAATACAAAAACCTAAGAACACCCCAAAAGATGTAATTTTTTGGGTGAAACTGTAAAAAGTGGGGGGACAAGCATAAAAACTAGCTAAATAGGCTTCTTGGGGGGCTGCAAGTATGGGTCAGGTGTTTTTGGGATTGCAGGTGCATGCAGCAGGTGGGTTTTTCACATTTTTAAAAACTTCACTTAGAGACATAAAAACATGCTAGCACCCATTTTCAAGTACCCCAAATTTGATGGGATGACTTATTTTCACACAAAAATAAAAATACTGCTTTATGCCATTCTTCGCCACTTTTACAAGACGCTAATAGGAAGCAATTTACTTAACTAAAGTACCCAAAATAGCTTTATTAGTGCTATTAGTAGTGCTATTAGTACACATCTATATTGATTCCCTATGTTAGTGTATCTTTTTCAGGGGTGCAGGCGGATTTCCCCAATTCTTTCAGTACTTTTCGCCTGTTCCGCATTCGCCTATTTCCATTTTCGCATGTTTTGCAATTGAATTGGGAGAAAAGCGGGGACGCGCACGGAATGAATTCGCCTAGGAAACAGGCGAATGAGGTGAAAAGTCGGACAGGCGAAAACTATCCGACTTTTTGCCTCTAATTGAATACGGCTCATTGTCTTATCTGAAGAAGCTAGCAGAAACTTTATCCAAATAGTATATATTTATATTTTACTACTTGCAACTAAAAACACATTTATGACTGCAGAGGCAGTTATAAGAAAAGTGTCAGTTGCTTTTTATGGAAAAGATATGTTGACACTCTCTAAATAGCAAATCAAATGCACCAAACGATGTAATAAAGAAAAGAAGAAATTCAATTCAGCGGGAGTTTAACAGCGAGGGAACTCCCAGAGCTATTCAATTCAGCTCGCTGTTTAGTCTGACTAATAATAATTTCTCCTCGCCTGCTTAGTTGACCTACCTCTTTCATGGGGCGAAACGCAAACAGGCGAAAAGTGATGTAATTTTGGGGGAAATCAGCCTGACACCCCCGAAAAGATGCTCTGACATGGGGGTTCACTATGGGTACCTCCGATTAGCCCTGCTGAAGGTATTTGGGGTTTTTAAATGGTCTCAATAGGTGCTATTTAGCATCTTTAAGCAAGTGGTGAATAATAGCATTTTGCTGATATTTGGGGGGGGAAATTAGTCCCATCAAATTTGGGGTACATGAAAGTGGGTACAAGCATATTTTAAAATTGCTAAAGTCAGGCATTAAAAAGCGCCAAAAACGCACCTTCAGCAAGCATCTGCAATCCAAAAAAAACACCTCCCCCATACTTCCAGACACCCCAAAAGGCTATTTCGCTAGTTTTTGAGTTAGTACCCCCACTTTGATTTTTTTCGCCCACTTTTTCAAAGTGCTTTTTTGGGGTGTCTAGGGTTTTTTTTGCGTGTGACGCAATTAGCGTCAAAGGGGGTAAAAAGGCTTTAGGGGGTTGCCGTAATTTTGCACCCCAAAACACTAATTCTGCACTTTTTTCCACCGGGTATCCCTTGGCGAAACTTTTCCGCTGGTTACAAGGCGCAAACTTTTCGCACCAGCGAAAAGTTGGAATAATTGAATACAGGGATAAGTTGAAACTGGCGAAAATGACGTCATCGGCAAAAAAGTATAGGCGGAAACGGACTTTTCACTTCTAACAATTAAATGCTCAATACTTTAACCACATCTAACAATGACAATTTTTCCTTGCCAATTGTCTTGTCTGCTTTAGAAAAGGAGGGAATCACAATTTCCTGGTTTAAATAGAAATCAGACTACTTTAAGTTGAAAAGAGAAACATGTACAAAACAATGTCAAATCCTTATGTAGCATTCCCGCTAGGCTGTTTTAGCGGGGTGCGGCGCCCTGCCCTCCTTCTGGAGGGCATAAAGCACCCTGCCCTCCAGAAGGAGGGTAAAAAGCACCCTGCCCTCACAGCCTGTGGGTGCCGTCTTCACCCGCGGGTCGCAACGTCCCGCGGGGGGAGAAATGTGCGGTGACCCAGTCACAGCCGGAGAATAGACGCCGGGCGCATGCCTGGCGTGTCCGTAAGTGGCGGGCACGCCCCCAAGAGTGCCGAAAAGGGGACGCGTCTTATAGACACGCCACCTTTTCAATGGCCACGCCCCCTTTTCGGGCGCCCTGCCTGCTGCTGGAGCTAGAGTGAACACTGCTTATGTATGATTAAATATGGAGTTTTACATGATTAAGTGCCTAATTCTGACACCATTCTGGCTGATTTAATGGTCAGGAGTAAAATCAATTCCCAAGTTATCCATTTGAGATCTACCTCTTCTACAGGCTAAAAAGGAGGAGCCTGAATAACTGTCAACACAAGATTTAAATCCCAAGGCTCTACAGGATGCCTATATGGTGGTTGTATTTGTAAAACACCCAGCAGAAACGTCTTCATTTCTGATATGACAGCCAACCTTCTTTGAAAGTAAACAGAATGAGCCAATACGAGGGATCCTAGCCTTATGCTGGCCACACACACAGCAATATTTTACCCGATCTGGCCGATTCCGACACATTGGAACGACAGATCGTGTAAAATATGACCAAATTGAGAGTAAATCGTGAGTCCCCACTCACGATCACGATGCGCAGCCCCACTGGTCGCACATCGCATCGTCAGATCTGCCGTGCAGTAGGGAAGATCTGACAATCTGGGACACAATGCATTGGAAAAAAAAAAAAGTTAAGATGCAAGATAGATCTCAAATCCGATTGGATGCTTTTTACTCCAAATCGTGTGTGGGATCGTGTGCAGATCGCTGTGTGTGTGGGCACCTTTAGACCTAAAGAGAAACCATTACTGTAAGAATGTAAAAAAAAAAAAAAAAAAAAATCTAGATAAAAGAAAAAAAAGGAATGTGACACTTACCCCTTTTTGCACCTATCAATATACCTTTTCCACACTCTATGATAATGATCTGCTTAAACAGTTTTCCTGGCTTTAATCACTTAAAATCTTGGCTTCAAGAACCATGCCATGATAATCTAGCTATAGGAAAATCTACTTGAGACTGTTCTCTATGCAAAATATCACTTTCATTAACATTACACATTAACTGAAACCTGCGTGGTACCTGAAATTTCGTCTGAGCATTTTCCCATGGTTCAGCAATTATTCCACACAATTGTGGGGAAGCCACCGCTGCTCTCCCCCCCAACTCCTGGAGACCACACCGCAGCGCCTACCACCATGTCTACTCAGTCTTTTAACCCCTTCCCGTACAGCCCTTCAGCCAAGCACCTGCACTGCTGCAGTCCTCAGAGAGCCTGTGGTCGCCTCTATCCCTCTATTTACTAAGCAGTGTTAGGAGACAGAGTGAAAAGTGATAAGGTGCCAGCCAATCGGCTCCTAACTGCCATCTCACAGGCTGTGTTTGAAAAATGACAGTTGGGAGCTGATTGGCTGGTACCTTATCACTTTTCACTCCGTCTCCTAACACTGCTTAGTAAATAGACCCTATAGTCATGAAGTGTTCCCCTGATGAAGGAAAGAGAAATAATGATGTGCCCACATACAACTATCCTCAAATCGCGTCAAATAGCCCACTTAGCGCGCCACAAGCTTTGTGACTTAGCCGCACAAAAACACTAACTTTAAAAGCACCTAGTATACCAGGGCTTGACAAATTTTTCTAAAACCTAGGAGCCAGGATGAAAGTGTAGGTGCCAGACCCCCCACTTCCCCCGGGGCAACATTACTGAGCACCTACGCCCTAGGCAACCAACCCCCCATGGCCACACCACTAACTGGGTACCCCCAGGTAAACCACCCTCCCACAGCCACATTATTGAGCAGCTAACCCACCTCTCCAGGCAAACAACCACCAGAAAGACCACCCCTCTGCAGCCAAAAAAACCCGGGCAAGCAAAGCCACCGCCGGCAGTGGCCGAACTAGAGAGTGGTGGGCCCAGACGCAAGAATATGCTTTGGGGAC
Source organism: Taudactylus pleione (assembly GCA_031769625.1). Lineage (NCBI taxonomy): Eukaryota > Metazoa > Chordata > Amphibia > Anura > Myobatrachidae > Taudactylus > Taudactylus pleione. The sequence goes on along the minus strand of JAUIMM010000018.1, from coordinate 4,699,337 downwards.
CCTTATGCAGTTCCCCCAGTAGTAGTCTCCCCAATGCAGTGTCCCCAGTAGTAGTCCCCCCTCTGCAGTGTCCCCAGTAGTAGTCCCCCCTCTGCAGTGCCCCAGTAGTAATCCCCCTATACAGTGCCCTAGTAACACCTCCACCCTTATACAGTGCCCCCAGTAGCGGCCACCCCCCCTATGCAGTGTCCCCAGTAGTGGCCACCCCCCTATGCAGTGTCCCCAGTAGCGGCCACCCCCCCTATGCAGTGTCCCCAGTAGTGGCCACCCCCCTATGCAGTGTCCCCAGTAGCGGCCACCCCCCCCCTATGCAGTGTCCCCAGGAGCGGCAACCCCCCCCTATGCAGTAACCCAGTAGTGGTCCCCATATATAGTGCCCCCCCCTATTTAGTGCCCCTTTAATCAGTGCCCCCAGAAGTGGTCCCCCCTATGCATTGCCCCCAGTAGTAGCCCCCCTATACAGTGCCCCCAATAGTAGTCCCCCTTATGCAGTGACCCTAGTAGCGGCCCCACCCTGTACGGTGCCCCAGTAGTGGCCCCCCCATACAGTGTCCCCAGTAGTGGCCACCCCCACCTATGCAGTGCCCCCCCACAGCAGCGGCCACTCAAACTATGCCGTGCCCCCACAGTGTCCCCAGTAGCGGCCGCCCCCCCTATGCAGTGCCCCTTAAAAAAAAAAAAGAAAATGCAACTTACCTGATCCATGCTCCTGACGACGACTGCCGCTGTCCGCTCCTCCTGGCCGCTCTGCACTATGGGAGAGACGTCATGACGTCTCTCCCAACCTGCTGCGGGGTGAGTCGGAAGGCGGAGCTCATGAGTGAGTCACTCCGTGGACGACGCAGCAGCCGTTGAAAGTCTGACAGACTCTCATTTGTTGCCATAACAAACATACAGCTGCCGCCGGCGGCTGTGTGTTTGTTACTCTGTAGTGTGGATCGCGCTCGTGGTATGCACTACAAGGCCCGGGGGTTGCTGAAAATCTGGTCGCCAGGTAACCAAATCTGGTCGCCATGGCGACATGGCCCCCGGGTTTTGTCGAGCCCTGTAGTACACTATCAGTGAACTAAGACACAAAACCGAGGAAACAAAGCAGGAAAAAGTAAGCAGTCGGCGTAAACAGGCAACAGACAGGTCCAATACGAGTGACTTGCGCTATGTATTGTTATGCCTTATCTGCGACTTTTTACCAATTCCTTTACAACAACAAAAACCCTCATCTAAAGTACCTAGTACACCATGGGCCTGATTCAGTCCGCTCGCAAGTGGGTCGATGGTGGGGCACTGCACACGCGCGAGTCCCGGAGCGAGTGAGAAATTCACTTGCTCCGGGACTCGCTACAAATGGGGCAGCTGTCGATGTTTATCGACAGCTCGCCCTGTTTTGTAGGCGGGGAGGGGGGGTGGCTGGACAATCGGAGGTGTTCCTGACGGAACGCCTGCCGTTTGTGGGCGGCCCTACTGACATCACCAGTGATGTCAGTAGTGAGCTTCCGGCTCTATTAGAGCCGGAAGCTCACTGGTGGTTGCAGCAGACGAGACCTTACCACAAGGGTCTCGTCGCAAGCCCGACGGTCGCGACCATCACCTGGCCGCTCGCAAAAGCTGTTGGTGGTCACCCACAGCTTGGCAAGCGGCCAGGAGGCCGGTTTTTAAAAAATAAAACGCTCGCCCTGATTCAGAGCGAGTGCTTGCTTTTTGCGAGCAGCTCTGAATTACGGCCCGAACTGAGATGCAAAACTGAGGAAACTGCACAGCACAGGAATTGCACCAGGAGTCTCGCAACACAGTATGGTGCAAATAGAATAGGTGTATGAGGACACATCTGTATAATAAACACCTCTATTAATCCATAATAAACTATGGTTTTTAATCAAGTTGGTCTAAGGAGGAATTGCAGCCAACATTTATTAAATATACCAGACATTAACAAACGTCTACTTTTTTCTTTTACTGAAAGGAAAAAAATAATCAAATTGACAAATCACAATTCAATATTTATCACTCTATGGAGGTTATTCAATTCAGCAGTAGTTGAATAGCGGTGAGAAGTTGGTCCTGAAGCAGTTTAGCCCGACACTTACAAGTTAAGTCGGAGAATGCCGGTTCTCGCGACAAAATCTGGGTGTTTAATTGCAAGAACCCTTATTCTCCGACTAAAGTGCTGGCTGTAAGGCTGTTTGCACCATGCTAAGCCAAAAAATAGACCCACGGTGGGGACTTTAGACTGATTTCTTCTCGCGCCGTCAGTAGAGTGCGAGAAGAAATCATTTAGTCGCCCTAACAGTGTGGTCAATTGAATAGCTCTGGGAGCTTCCTCCCAGCACTATTCTAACTCCCGCTGAATTGAATTGCCCCCTATAAATAATAAGAACATAGAATTCTACAAGGTATTTTATTAAAATTAAATTTAAAAAAGGGTCCCTGAGGTAAGAGCTGAGAGCTTACCTGTGAGGCACTAATAGTAACACTTCTCTGTATAATACATTTTAACAACTGATTGTTGCCCTGAGCAGGATAATTAAATGACATGACATTCACTACAGTATCTGCCCCTTAGGGGTCAATAACCCCTATTTCTAGGTTAGGGGTAGAATTAAAAAACCTGCACACCAGAGAAACCACTTGTATTCGTAACATTTGGGCTGCCAGTTACTAATAATGCAAGAAGATTTAGGAACAAAATATATTAGGTTCTTCAGCAATCATTTTTGTATTGTCAATTAGTTTACAGCATAAATTAGCATTTGTTTCCTGCTAAAAAAAAAAAAATCCAACTAGAAGATTCTTCAGGTACTTTTAAAGCATGTTTGTCTTTCATTGGGAGTGATCCAGCTATCAAAAATAAATAAATTGACCATTACACATCATAGGGTAAAGCACAGTTGTTAGCATTGCGTGTCGGGGGTCATAATAATCAGGGTCTAATATGTGTAGCGTTTGTATGTTCTCCCAGTTTATGCATGGATTACTTCCAACAGGACAAAAACATAATGGAAGGTTAATATAGGACTGACACTATAGTCTAGTGTGTTTTATAGTAGAGAGTATTTAGACTGCGACCTCCAAGGGGCAGGGAGTACGGTTATGTGATGTGAATGGTTAAATGCAGCGCTGGTGGGGTATATATTTATTAAAAAACAGCAATAAGTAATATTTAAGTATGGTTACTTTAAATATATTCAAGCAACTTCAAACACTATGAAAATGATAAAACACTTTCAATAGTATGTTGAGTTTAGTATACATTACCACACTATCTACTGTCTCTTAAACTACTCTCAGTAGGGAGCAGAGAGAATAAAACTCAAGAAGCTTGGCAGATAATTACTGTATTCTGATAGCAAGCAAAGTAAAATGTGCAGTGTGCAGGCCATAAAAAGAGCCTTAGACAAAGCAAAAGGAGACTATTTGTAAAAAATGCAATGAAAGTATTTTATACTTGGTTTTTAAAGGAAACTCCACAGTTCTTTAACTTATAGTGCATATACACGGTACGATCAGTCAGCGATAACGATATCGCTGTCTGAACTCCCTGATCCTTCCCAGTGTGCTTGATGGACGATATCGCTCATCCAGCACACCACCAACGACGGGCCAGCGACCAACGATTGCGGGTCCCTATGCATGCACGGCCGATGGACGATATCGTTATAATCCATACGTGCCACGCATCGCTGGTTGTTTGAGGGTTGGAAGGCACCAAAAAATTAACGATATTGTTATTGTTCATATCGTGCATTTTTATTGTACCGTGTGTACGCACCATAAGGCATCTCCAATTAATAATATAGAATGAAAACTGGTATTTTTCTGCTACCCAGTTAAAAAAAAATAGTCATTTGTAATATAAAATTCAGTTGAAAGTTGGCATCATCAACCAAATATTTAGCCACTCATTATCCAACTCTACTGTATGCTTTATCATCATTGAGAGAAACAAAAAATAATCCACACAGCTCCAAACCTCTGAAAAGCTATTTTTATTCATAGGGCATCACAAGGTGTCCTCAGTGCCATACAATTAAAACAAAATTACATACATTAGGACAAAAAAAAAAAAAAGACCACTAAGCGGGAGCAAATAAAAATTTTAAGTTAGAGATCACTACGTCTAGAAAAAGCAGCTAAACAATTATGAGCTTGTGTAAGCTCAAATACTGTGGCCACAGAATGGTCACTGGATACTAGAAATACAGATGGGTTTTGTGCTAATTGATATTGTGGGCAGTATTCAATTGTTTCACCCCCTTACGCGCCCAACAGGAGCTATTCAATTGTTGCTCCTGTCGGGCGCAATCAGCTGCCGACGCACCATTTCAGCTCGCAGGGGGGTG